>JADLZN010011482.1:0-34438 GCA_018155175.1 Sinocyclocheilus anophthalmus
GTCGAGAACGCGCGCCCGGCGGATGCGACGAATGAACGGCAACCACAAGTGACAGACCCTGGGCTGAACTCCGCTTTGTCCACGGTGGACAGTGGTATTCCCTCAGCGACCAAGCATGGATCAAGCTCTAGGCATGCGAAGTGGGATACGTCCTCTTTTGAAGACCACAAAAGTAGTTCCTTCACAACGAAGACACGCGTACAGGCGGCAGCGTAACCGATTACTACGCGCGTATAAAGTTACAGCCTTCTTCTGTGCTGTGAAACATTGGGCGGCCGTTAGCAATTTTCCCCTAGTGAGGTAGACATGGTGGGGGGTGTTAGAACGCGCTGTTTTAGGAGGTGTAGCTGACGCGGAAGCTTTGCTACCGCCTATCTCTTTGGCTGTGGAGGAACTTAGCTTGCAACCTTTCCAGATTTCGTTATGCACCAATGAGCTTGTCAACACTCCAAGCGGGAAGGAAAAAGGGCATCATATGACCCCTTTAAGCCATTAAGAGTGTTGCAATGTCTCGTCCTGCAGGGGGAAATCAGCGTGAACTTGCCCGTCAGAAGAATGCTAAAAAGCAAAATGATCAGACCAAAGGGAAGAAAAAAGAGGATGGCCTCTCAGCATCTGCCCGTAAGCAAAGGTACAACACATAAAGATAACAACTAACATATGCATTGAATTGCGAAGTGCATCATACTGAATGTGAACATTATTTATTTTTTGTTCTCCAGAGATGCTGAAATCATGCAGCAGAAGCAAAAAAAGGCAAATGAGAAGGGGGACCCTAAAGGCAAATAACCAGTGAATGGGGCATTGACCGACATGGCATCCTGATTTTTTTTTCTTTTGTCAAGAGAGACTATCTGTCATTGTGTAGATGTGGAGACTTTGATTCTTTAATGTTTGAACCCAAACTCCATAATGTGCTTGAAAGGGCATATGAACTATACAGTACATAATGATTTGTGTTCAGCTATGGAGGAGAGAGTTTTTTATGTTCAAATAATCAGAGCAAGCCCAAATAATGGGAGTCTCAAAAATGTCTGGACTGGCATTGTAATCTTGTATTTTTGTATGAAGTGCCCTTCTTAATAAAATGTACATTTTAATTCACACCTAGCAATTAAACTGTTATCCCTATTAACGTGCGTGTATTATGATTCAGTGTTTTTAGCCATTCACAATTTTTTCATTTACTTTGATATCTTTGCTTTTTTTTAAATTCAGAATAAGCTGTAGTGTTCAGATAAGGTTTGAGGACTGATTTCTACAAACTACAACCCATTTACCATATACTTGCTAAAGCAGTTACAATGTGATTGACAGTATTCAAATTATTCAGTGCAATTTTTAATAAGATGTGTGAAGTAAATAAATATGAACCATATTAAAATATAGTGGTGAACTCTCAGGGCATCACATGTATATAAATAAATTTTTACTCACCTTTATTTGCTTTTTTTTATTCTACTACTGATATGAAATGTCAGTAACATCATTGTATACTATAAGTTGGTGCTAACATTACGGACTATAATGTATGATATCCATAGTTTTTCCTGTTTGGTGACAAATTCATGGCCTGGACTTTAAGTGCATATTCCACCACTGTTAGGTAGGTCTGTGGGTAGGAAGAAACTGTCAAGGCCTATGTCACAGAAGCAGGAATGTGTGGGTATGCTGTAAACATCGAAAATGTTTCTACTTATTGCTTGATAGATCTCTCTGAAATGGGTTCCCTGAAGCCATTGTTTGTACATGATATTTGTATAATCAGATTGCGAGGCGATATCCAATCGGGTCCGGCTGCAGACATGCACTTGCATTTTCAGATTTGCACTCTCACACACCTGCACTTCCACGAGTGACGTCACTTGCAGTCTTTTTTAATTTAATTTAATTAAAAAAAAATTTTATTGAATCTCTCAACATTTTACACAAGTAGCCAGGTGGTGAAGACAAGAAAAAAGAAATTTAAATAATGAAGTCACTTGCAATCTTCACTTGCACTCTCCGATACCTGCGACTTCACTTGCAATCGACACAAATGGTGCTTGTTGCCAATGGAGACAAGACGCTGTGTTGGTTAAATGATTAAAACTAATTTAGTACTAGAACATACAGGGTCCTGCAAGAAAGACCATTGCGCCAAAGTTTTCGTGAGCGTTTCCTACGGTAGAAAAACATAAACATTATATGGCTTAATTCTATAAGATACAGGAAGTGCAATTAAAAGAGCAAATCGATAGATAGTTTATTTTTAAGGTACTACAAGGCAGCAGCTGGCATGAACCACAATGTGCCACTTTCACTTGTACTCCATGCCCCCCAGCAAACCGCTTTACTGTGGCCTATAACAGATGATAAAGACAATACAGTAGCCTATTTGTCTTGTTGTTGACTCAAAGTATATAAAGACCAACAAATATGAATGTGCATTATGAAACGCATTAAGTGATATTAAAAGCATCTACTCCGTACAGGCAAGCAGACGAGCCCAAAACGCAATGCGTTAAATTGCACGTTAAACATTTTCCTTCCATAGAAAATCATTATAAATAAAACACGTAATGTAGCTTAATGGACATAAACAATGATATAAAAGAGCTGTAGACAGTTTATTCTATATGGAAAAACGCTTAAAACGAAACTGTGCGTGTTGCGTTTATTCTAGGCTCACCTGCTTGCCTGTACATATTAATTATGTATATTAATAATGTAGAAGAGCATACAGAGTTTGGCCTTTTTAGTACATTATGCCACATTTTGCGGTATGGGAGGAAAATACTATATACATATTCATTACATTAATAAACTGTATATTTAATTTGATATTTTAATAGCATCTTAATACATTAAGCCATGTTAAGTGTTTATGTTTTTCTACAGAAGGAAAACGCTTAACGAGAGACTTTGCGCATGCGTTCATATTCTGCTGTTCTGTGGCCACGGATTTGCGGGTCTTGTCTTTTTATTGCAGGACTGTATGTATAGTACTACAGTAGTTTACCATCGTTTAATCACCACACCGGGTCTTTTCATTTAAAATGTTGAGAGATTCAAACAAAAAGAATAAATATATAGAACAAAATAAAAAAATAAAGACTGCAAGTAATGTCGCTAGCGGAAGCCCAGTGTCTGGAGAGTGCAAGTGCAGTATGCAGCAATGACCCCTTTCTCGTGATTTAAATACTTGTGTAAGTTAGAGATTGCAATTAAAAAAAAATACTAAATTTAAATCAATAAAAAATAAAAAAAGAATGCAAGTGACCTCACCGTGGAAGTGCAGGTGTTGAGGAGTCTGTCTGAGAGTGCAAGTGCGAGTAAGTCTGAGAGTGAGAGTAAGTTTGAGAGTGCAAGTGGAGCGGAGAGTAAGTCTGAGAGTGCAAGTATGAAGAGTGAGAGTAGTTGAGAGGCAGTCTGAGAGTGAGGAGTAGTTGAGAGTGCAGCGGGAGAGTAAGTCTGGAGTGCCAAGTCTGAGAGTCATTGAGAGGGCAAGTCTGATGGAGAGTACGTTCTGAGAGTGCAAGTCTGAGAGTGCAAGTCTGAGAGTAAGTCTGAGAGTGAGAGTAAGTCTGAGAGTGAGAGTGCAAGTCTGAGAGTAAGTCTGAGAGTGAGAGTAAGTCTGAGAGTGAGAGTGCAAGTCTGAGAGTAAGTCTGAGAGTGAGAGTAAGTCTGAGAGTGAGAGTGCAAGTCTGAGAGTAAGTCTGAGAGTGAGAGTAAGTCTGAGAGTGAGAGTGCAAGTCTGAGAGTAAGTCTGAGAGTGAGAGTAAGTCTGAGAGTGAGAGTGCAAGTCTGAGAGAGTAAGTCTGAGAGTGCAAGTCTGAGAGAATGCAAGTCTGAGAATGCAAGTCTGAAAGTGCAAGTCTGAGAACGCAAGTCTGAGAACGCAAGTCTGAGAACGCAAGTCTGAGGGTAAGTCTGCGAGGAAGTGTGAGAGAAGTCTGAGAGTACGTCTGAGAGTGCAAGTCTGAGGAAGTCTGAGAGTAAGTGTTAGGTAAGTATGAGAGTGCAAGTATGAGAGTGCAAGTATGAGAGTGCAAGTATGAGAGTGCAAGTATGAGAGTGCAAGTCTGAGAATGCAAGTCTGGGAGTGCAAGTGCGAGGCTGCAGCCAGATATGAGCCTTCTCGCGCGATCCCTCTGACGATTATTTAGATTTACTGTGACGTCTTTAGAGGGCAGGTTTTGCAAAACCACTAACAGCATATTACAATAGTAAGATAAAGCCATATGTTCACATGTTCCCGTTTATTATGGTTCCCAATAAGTTTAGTAATAAAGGTGATTATTTTAATTGATTGTGTCCAAGTTCAGTTTTGCAGCAGCATGATTCAGAAAATAAAACGTAATATAAATTGTATTTAAAATAATCATCGTATTGATAAAAGCGTCATTTGTTTTACATAGGCCAGGTTTAATATGTATTATATTCACTGGTTCTATTACTTGAACCTTAGGCCGCATAGGTCAAATCTGGTTTCAGTGAAGCAGTTTGATTCGTGGTTTGGTTCAGACCAACAAAAAGATCCGACTCTCAAACGATTCGTTCACTAAAGTATCGCTTACACACTACCGCTTCTTTAATAAAACAGAGCCCAACTTAGATTCTGTCTCACGAAAGATAGCAAACGTTACTGCTCTGGGACAGGTTCTGTTGTTCAACACGCCTCTATGGTTCATGATCCACGGCACGATTGGACCAATAAGCTGTGAGCAAAGTACGTGACCAAATCCATTCTCATAGCATGCGTAGTATGGCAAGGATGTGTGTATGGAATGTTATGGAAGAAAGTACAGTAGGTAGCGACCATTTCCCTATACGCGGTAAAATTGGAATAGAATTAGAACAAGTTGAAAGTGAAGAAAACCCTAGCTGGAAACTTAACACCAGAACCGCCAGGGGTCGCTGTATACCTAAAACCACCAGCGGTAAATTTTACCCACGAACATGACAGCTGTTTCTGAATGGCTAAAGAAAATATTATTTCACTGTATTATGCTACAGTCTTCACAATGAAGTGTCTAGAGTCATGAAATGATTATGCCTAGTCATCAACTATATGTTTATCCTGTTGTTTTATGTTCAAGACTTTTTAATGCAGGCTCCACTAATCCATAATGGAGGGTTTGGGGGGGTCCAGTAGCCCTAAACTAAAAAAAAAAAGGTCTGCACTGACCAACGGAAAGTAGAAGGTGTAGTAGGCTAAATCAATTTGGGTGGCTTAACTATTATAATACAATGTCATTAATCATATATAAGATAACAATGTATGAATGGACAAACACCGCCTATAGCAATAATGATCAACATACTGATTCACCACCTGATAGGTGATGCGATGAACAAAATTAAGCGCACAGTTTCACCTAATTAATAATTAATTTGTTTAGTTATGTAATTTATAATTTGAATAAGAGAACAACGTCATTAAACTTTGGGTAATCAAAAAATAGTTTTAATCATTACATCACACAGATCGGATTGTTTTCTTCTTCAGGAAGCGGCTAGACTGAATAGCAACACAGTAGCGAACAATCCACGCTCTAGGACAGACAAAAACTAATAATTAAACAACGTTGACCAATGAGAGTAACGTTTGGTAAAACATATGATCTCTGGCGGAGCGTCGATGATTGAGCGCCCCCGGACGCCAACTTGCCTCAGACCCACACTCATTGCATTTAGGGTTCTAATACCTATTCCATAACTCCCTTTTTTTTTTCATTTGCTTTAGGAACACTCATAAAACCGCTAAATCAGGAGGTGAAGGCGTTGCCTCGAATGTACAACGTTAACACGCGGTTAAAAAACATAAGCGGGCGAGACTATGACAGCGCTTATATGTATAAATGCCCTGTTTTTTGATCTGGTTTTATCTAAATTTGTAACGACATTGGTTTGTAAATTACATAATTTTAGTAAAAGTCAATGACTGGGAGACTTGAATGTTTTCTTTTAAATCTGTTATGTACATTTGAAAAACAGCCACGGGTAAAATTTACCCCGTGGCGGGGGAGTTATAGTGTTGAATCTGCTGACTGGGAAAAATTCCAAGAAATAAGTGAGACAAGAATGTTAGCAATAGATATATCGGTAGAAGATGTTGATGAATTAAATAAATGTATAAGTGAAGTTATTTACAAAACAGCAACTGGTGTAATTGGGAAAACCACAGGGAAAAGGAGAAAGAAGGTTGTACCATGGTGGACAGAAGAGTGCAGTGAAATTATTAAAAAAAAGGAACAGCAAATTTAAGTAAAAAAGTCATATTCATTTAATGATTTTATTGAATATAAGAGAACACAAGCACAAACAATTCGGATGGCAAAAAAAGAATTATTGGAGGAAATTCTGTGATGAAATTGGAATAGAGACAGATGTTAGTGAAATGTGGGGAATGATAAGAAAGATGGGAAGGATTCAACCTAACAGAGAAATTCCAGTTTTAATTAGTGAATGAAAACAAGTCATATCCAACTCTGGAAAAGTAGAAGTATTGGCTGAAAATCGTTAAGGTTCATAGTAATAGAAATATATCAGAAGAAATTAGATTATATAGAGAAAACAAAATGAAAGAAAATCCTAATATTTTAGAACATAGAGATGTAAATGAAAGCTCGAATAAAAAAATCAGACATTGCGATTATGCTGTGGAGCATTTAAAACTTCTCCTGTATCAGCTTTACAGCTTGAAATTAATGAGATGCCACTGGAGCTTCGCAGGTTGAAGCTGAAACTGGTGTATTGGGCTACTATAAAGGGCATTCAGAAATACACCCAGTAAAAAGAGTATTAGAAACTGTGGCAAACATTGTAGTTCAATAATGAGTTGGATGGAGAAGCAAACTATGAGGCTCATCAATGATACGTAATTGTGATGTTTGCAATACTGTTGTGTTGCCAGTAACACCTACATGGTTATTCCCAATGCCTGCAGTTGGCTTTCAGGTTTTAGTGAGTATAAATGATAAAAACAGACAAGAATCTATAGATAAAATAGTACATAAATATTTGGATCAGAAGTATATATCAGTAACTCATTTATATATACAGATGGATCTAAAGATACTGAAACAGGACGCACAGCAGCAGCAGTATATGTTCCAAGGTTCAGGTATAGACTCTCACTTATTCTATTGTTTAATTCTTCAACCTCCTCTACTGATTCTTCTAGTTCCATCATCAATGTCTCACTTACCTCCTTAAATTTATCCCAGTCAGCTGACTTAAATTTCCATCTAGGCAATCTTTCCACTACATTCACTTCCATAATGATACTCATCCAATTAAAAAAGTGTTGTTAAAATGTTGGGAACATGAATCTGTCAAGCTTAATAGTTTTGGATGGATTGCAGAAGAGGAAGCTCTATCGAGAGGGATCATAAATGTAGAATTGAGCCCGACAGTTGTAGTGTCACCCATGTCACCGTGGCTCTTCTCTTTACCATTAGTAGATCTGAATTATTCCCTGTATAGAATGAACAAACATGAGTCTGGGAATTGCAGTCTATGTGGATTAGCAGAAACTGAAGAACTTACTTATTACTATATTAAGAATATACTGCACTGCTTATTAAAATTAAAGCATAATTCTGGTGGAAGAGTTAAAAGAAAAGGGTATAGGAAATATTAAACTTAAAAAACTGCTGAATAATGGATTGGAAAGTTATAGAGTATATAAAGCATTAATGAAATATTTAAGAAAGGTGCATCTGTTTAAGAGGATTTAGAAGCCAATTTATTATTAGTTTTTTCTCTCTCTCTCTCAGCTTAGTCTTTCTTCTTGTTCCATCAATGAATCACACTCCAGCTCAGTAGGTGGCGGGAACGCACCTTTTTGTTTGTTACCACCCGCCATAAAAAGAAGACGCAGCTCCACACTCCATCCTAGTAGTTGGCGGTATATGCACCTAAAGCTGGTTTGCCAACCGCCATATAAACGTCAAAGAAGAAGAAGAAGAAGCAGCATTAAGGTATTTTATTAGAAGTACTGCAAAGTTTGTACCGAATACAGAATCTGAGAATTCTAGCAGGATTTGTGTGGGTGCTGCTCATGTTGGAGTGGAAGGACATGAGGAGGTAGACAAGATCGTGAAACAGGCTCTTAAGCACACAAATATTGACATACATATACCCTTGAGTAAATATGAAATTAAAGGTTTAATTAAAGTAGCAGTCAGAAAGATATGGCAAGAGAGATGGGATAAAGGTAACAAAGGGCGACATTTGTATAATATAAATAAACAAGTAGGACAAGTAAGAACTGCTTATGGTAATAGAAGGGATGATACAGTTATATCTCGATTGAGAATTGGACACTCTACTCTTAATAAATCACTCCAGATGATAGGAAGACATGAATCTGGTCAATGTAATCATTGTGGACTTACAGTAACGTAGACGAATGGCTGATTAACTGTAGGGCTAGGAAAGGGAAAGCAATTAAAGTTCAAAGAGGAATTAAAATTGACGGAATGTGGTGGAAATTATATGACATTGCAGAATGTGTTAAACAGTTCTCATAAAGGTTATAAAGCTCTTATTAATTTTCTGAAAATATCAAATTTATGTAATAAAATATAGGTAGAAGTTTTTTTTTTTTGAGAATCAGCTTTTTCCTTGATATCAGCGCCTCACACTCCATCCCAGTAGGTGGCGGAATATGCACCAAAAGCTGGTTTGCCAACCGCCATTAAACATCAAAGAAGAAGAAGCAGCAGCAGCATGCGTAGTAGTAGCAGCAGCAGCAGCAAAATGGCTTCACCGTATTTGGAGAATCCTGTAGACATCGGAGCCCAAATTGTACAAAGGGCTTTACGCAGGGAAAGAGTTATAAGAGATAAACAAAACCCACTGGCATTCTCTGATGAGCACTTATACGAGAGATACAGGTTTTCGTCGGAGGGAATGTTATATCTTTGTCGGCTTCTTGAGGCCCATATTAAAAACCCGACGCGGCGAAGCCACGCGACCACTGTCCCACAAATGATTTGTATCGCGTTGCGTTTCTTCGCAAGTGGCACATACCTGTATGAGGTGGGCGATGCCGAGAAGCTCAGCAAAAACACAGTTTGCCGAACTATTCGTAGGGTGGTTATCGCACTCCAGAGATACATAAACACGTTCATTGTGTTCCCTGGACATTTACCCACCGTGGCCATAAAAGAGGGCTTCTCTAAAATAGCTGGTAAGATGGATTTATTCACGAATACACCATCAGTAATGATCGATAAAAGTTGCCAAACAGATTTTTAAAAATCTTTTAAAGGATTCCCTAGAATTATTGGAGCAATAGATTGCACGCACATTCCAATCTCTACACCAACAAAACAAATTGAGGCTGATTATCTTAATAGAAACGCTACTCATAGCCTCAACGTTCAGGTAGGTATATTTCTTTTGACTAATATGCCTATATTTTCGTGATAATGTATCACTAACCCATGGGACTCACCTACTGTGTGTTAATTACAGATGACTTGTGACCATCAGTGTATGATCACAAGTCTGGATGCCAGATGGCCTGGCTCTATGCTGGACACCCACATTTTCGAGAAGTCGTTGTTATGTCAGCGCTTTCAAGAAGGTATGATCAAATGGGAACTGTAGACAACACTTGAATTAACTGTGACATTGTGACACTTTTCTCTTTTCTGTTCATTGACAGGGCTGTTTGATGGCCTGCTGGTGGGAGACAGAACTTACGCATGTCAGAGCTTTTTGATGACTCCCTACCCGCCCCCGAGACAACCAGAAAAAAAAAAAAAAAAACACAAAGACTTTACTAGCCCTCAGTCAAACCACTCAGATATACAACTACTTGCCATTTAAAGCACGGTTTCAACTGTCTTCGTGACCTAAGAGTATCACCAGAGCGGGCATCTCAGATCGTAGGTGCCTGTGCTATTCTCCACAACATAGCCACTATAAGGAAGGAGCGGGTGCCAAATGAATATCAAATCCCACCTGATGATATTGACCCCTTCACGCAGGACCATCCAACAGGCAGAGGTGTCAGAGATGCAATCACAGCAGAATATTTTTCTTAGCATTCAGTAAAAGCAAAATGACCAACATGTTAACATGTTCCTTAACTGCCTTTCATATTAAGACAAATGTTTCATATTCTAAACCTCTGTAAAAACCACTCCACAGATTGTGAATTCATATGAATTCTTGTAAAATGTAAAAAAATAAAAGCTGCAGTTAGAATTCTGCTTCTATTTTTTTTTATTAAAAAAAAAAGAATGACATTATACTATTCACAACTATTTTGACTGTTTGAATGGAAAAAAAGTTTATTTCCAGGTTTAAATAATTTTTTTAATATCAGATTTTTTTTAGTCAAGAGTTTGGACCTCTACGTATAATAATTATGTATCATGAATGTATTCATCTTATTTCAAGAAGAGAAATCGTTCATCATAAACATTTTTGACTCTTCTCAACTGTGCTTATGAAATTACATACTCGGACTGTGACAGTGAGTTTATGCAAAAAAATAATTTTGCGTGTCAGACACTCTTTCAGACCTATTTTCATCTCTTCATTAATGTACAAACCTTAGCTACAATATTAAACCGGATGTTGACCGTGGCCTACCTCATTTACAGCTTACAAATACTGGTAGAAAAAATAAAGTGCGTGAATGTACAATGTAAAAAAACAGTAAAACAGTGTCAAAGTATAAAAAACCGCAATCTACTTTACATTTTCCATTCAAAACACACAAGCTGAAAACACAGTGGAATGTAACACATGATTAAACAACATCAAACATGTCATGGTTAATGTGGATTAAAAAGACTTTTCCAAGTGGAACGGATGTCTATAATAGCAACGTTAGTGCATGGGTGTGTTTGAAGTCTGGATAACCCATAAATGAACAGCCTGCAATGTTCTTCTACATTTTTTCCTTTTTACCCTTAAACAGATTGCAAGATTACAGACATTTTCAGCCTTTTCCCACTGTATTAACCACTCCTCCATTATCTCACTCTTTACCAAAATGCCAAGCATACCGTTTATATTGTAATATTATAATATTGTATTATTGTACAGTATCATTACCTTGTTTCTGCCTGTTTAGATTCCATCTATATTCTGTACCAAACACAATAACCACCAAAACTATGAGGCAAAACAGAATCTCAAGTTTTTGTGCTTTACATTCCCATATAACTCTTCAGATGTACATTCAAGGGTATTAAGAAAAAGTTTCTTAATGCTCATACACGCTTGCAACATTTTATCTAAAAGCAAATATAATTTTTTTTCCATTATTACTCCACATTTCTTAGTTCCATACACATCATACCATTATTTAACACCAGGCACTTTACTAACTGGAACACTTTGAATAACAGAATAAACACCAAGAGACTACTTCCCAAAAAGGACTAAGAAATTAAACAATAAAATGGAAATTAAAAAAGGGAATAAATAAAAATAACAGCAGATTTCTAAAATGTTAAGAAAGTAACCAAGTTCTATAACACTAACAAGCAACCTGGTCTGAACTGCCTGGTGTTCAATGCTGGTATAATGAGAATCTGCAGAGTATGGGCTATGGGTTTCATAGTCAAATCTTACATTTCAAGTACCCCATTAAACACTTATGTATTGAAACTTTGCACAAAGAATAGCAAAGGAATACAAACAGACATAGAACAGTCTTCTCACCTTGAGTTAGGCATCATTACTCTGTCTTGGCAGTGATAATAGCACCAGTACCAGTCCTACAACACAAGGCTCATTGCCCATTTCTCTCCTGTTCATCCATCTGGTCCACCCTTCCTTGGATTGTTGTTTCTGATTTCTAATGTATCAGCGCACTCTCATATTAACACATATTTTACCGTTTAACATGAAAGGGTGAAAGAGATGTGGGAGTAGATTTGAGGGCATTGTCTTAAACAACTACAATTTGGCAATACACACACTGAGCATGTCCCATCTATTCTCTTGTGCTCAGGGCTCAGTACGCTTAGTCTTCAAGAAAGCTGCCCATTGAATGTACCAAGTGAACATTAAGAGTGTTAGACTGTTTATGCGTAAATTATGGAAATTCATCAGAAACGTCAGTATTTTACACCACAGAGTCTCTGATCTCAGAGCCCAGTCGTACTCGTGGCCGAGGGCTAATGTCACTGACTTCCACATGAGTCTCTTTAAAGCCATTCTGTGGCGTTTGGGCAAGTGTCTGTGCTTCTTTGGAGTTGTTCTGCGTGCTTGTCTCTGATTGAGCGATTGTGTAACCACAGTTATCCTCCAATGTCTGGTAGCTTTTGTGGTCGGATGGGGAGGTTGGAAGCTCACCATCATTGAGGGGTAAACTCTCCCCAGGCCTGACTGTGCTCTTTTGGGCTCCTCCAGTTTGCTCTCCTCCTCTCAGTACCTCCTTCATCCAGCCCCTGTGTCGATATGCTACCGACAGCCCGAACGAAAGCACACAAACAGCTAACAGCACACACACTACGGCCAGCTCTGTGCCATACGTCTTTATGCGCAGTTGAGCGGCGCGCACTGATTCGCTGGACAAGACATCCGACGATATGCTTTGGATTATAAGATGTTCATCCAGCCGCCCCATATTGGTTGTAGTCTCGGATAAAGGCTCTGCCTTCACACAGTAATTGGCCAAGAGCTGCCTGAAGCCATGTTCTTCTGACCAACATGAGAAGACCTCATCGCTGCCTGGATGGCCGCTGACTACTAACCCACCCTCCGGGCTTGGGAACAGGAAGCGTCCTACATCTGGCTTGTATGACCATTTCCTTTGTGCATGGTTGGAGCGAAGATTGCAGGGCAGCAGGCGGAGAGTATTAGCTGGGACGATGATGAGCACGCAATCAGATTCTTGGGAATTTGGGAAAGAACGTGGTGACACTAGAAAGAGAGGAAGAGAGATGGGTGTTATGAGATATTCAGATGGATGATAGATGCTTGAATGTGTCGGGATTTGTAGGTTTACCTGAGCTCTCAGAGTACACACTCAGCATTTTGCTGTTACATTTTAAAGTGTCTGCCTTCTCGATATCCTGCTGCCATTGGCTGAAATATGCAAAAGAAGGTAGAAATTGGTATTGGTACAGAAAATGATTACTTCAACAGATGATCTGGAAAAGGGAAGGAAAGAAGGCTTACTTTTGTGGTGGGATACGTGTGACGTCAGTACAGTGTGTGCCTGTCCAGGCACAGTATGGGTCTCTGGCCAAAACACACTCGCCACAGTTGTTATGGAAACTGCAGTTTGCTACTGGCAGCTGCACAATACCAGAGTGTGACGACACAAATAACAAACCCTGTTTGTTGAGAGAGAGGACTGAAAAGTAAGAGACTGAAACGAATGCTTTGTGGAGCACAAAGGCAAGTAAAATGTGTAAATGTTTGTTCAAATTCACTACCATTCAAAAGTTTGGAGTAATACAATATTTTGCAAAAAATAAATTCATAATTTTATTCAGCAAGGAAGCATTAAAATGATTAAAACTGAGATTTTACAATGTCACAAAAAAATTTATATTTCAAATGAATGCTGTTATATTCAACTTTCTATTCATGGAAACACTCTGAAACAAGATTCTACAAAAAACGAAGCAGCATAACTGTGTTCAACAGTTACTTTTTATGCACCCTTTCATAAGTATAAACAGTAACACTTTCTGTTAATTTGTGTTCTTGAAATTGAAAGGTTAAAAATTTATCAGTATATGTATGTAGATATTAAAATTAACCAAATTTAATAAATGCTGTAAAAGTATCGTTCATTGTTAGTTCATGATATTTAATGCATTAGCTAATTATAATAAATTGAAAAGTGTTAGCACATAAACACACGCACCGTAGTTGAATCCAGCTCTATGTTTTGTACAGGTTGTTGCTCTGGGAACAGTTGGATCTCCTCAATGATGTGCATCATACCGACTACATTCACAGCCTTTTGCAAACGTCCATCATCTGACAAATCACAGAGCATAACATCAAGAGCTATTTAGAAAAGAAATGAAATCACAGAAACCCAGACACTCAAATAAAAAAAAACCACATACCTGTGCCAATGAACATCACATCGTAAGCTTCATGGAGGCCTTGCACATGGTGCACAGCAATTTGTGTGTAGTGCACAGAGTGTGTGAAGAGCACAGGCCGACTTTTGACAGGACTGTCCATCAGGAAGTGGTCTTTCACAAAGTTTAGTACTTTATCTGGCATATCAAGGGATGAGTCTATTCCCAGCTGCCTTGAAGCATTAGTAATACACTGCAGAAAGGACAAAAAAAAGCTTCACAAAAAGCTTCACGAAAACTCAAATATCCTCCACTTATATAGAACTGGTAAAGTGTATATGTAGGAGTGTGTGCCATCTTACCATTCCAGGTCGTGGTTCAGGTACAGAGTGAGTGTGTGTGTACCATTGCTGTGTCTCTCGGTTCACTTCTTTGTAATGGCCATTAAACGCTTTTTCTACCTGATCCATGCTGAACACACACACTGCTGAACTGCCTGCCAGACCTTTACTCCTACAAAACATACAGCAACAAATTAGCAATGTTACATTCAGTTTCTAGTATGATTAATGAAAAACATCCTCTCCCTTCAAGCTTATCTTCCTTTGCCACTCTACATTTTTTGCTCACCACTGAGAAGTGAAGACTGCATAGAGGAGTGTGTTTTTCTTGCGTTGGGCTGGGAGCACATACACATCCTGTATGATGTTGAAAGGAAAGCCATCTTCCGGTAGCGAACACAAGAGTTGAGCTTTCAGAAATGTGGTCCATTTCTTCTGCAGGACTCTCTCCCCACCTTGATCCTCCTGAGGTCATACACACACACAAACAAATGATTAACACTTTCAAACCAGCATATAGTCTCAATAATTCACAATACTCAGAAAGCCCGCTAGGGGGCATCATAACTCCAGCCCTGGTTTCAGAGTATCTGCGGTACCATAGTAAAGTATTAGATAGTCATAACATGGTACTAAACTATTATTATATGCATATACCATAGTATTTATATAATTCTCCAGGGCATCTCAAAGAATAATATTGTAATTCCATAGTACATGTCTAAAACAAAACATGGTATTATCATGGTACTCCCATGGGTTTTAGGGAGCATCAGTGGGAGGGAAAGTAACACACATATGAGCATTATTAGGGAAGAGTTCACAGTCTCCTGTGATTCACCTTGTTCATCAGCTTTTTAAGTTAACATGAAACTAGGGTGACCAGATGCCCCGGTTTTACAAGTGTCTAGAGTTATGACAATTAACTAAAAAAAAATTTTTTTTACATTTATCCTGCTTCATCTGTTACACTCAATGACTTGAAATTAAAGGACAGATTAGAAGATTTTCAACCAGCTTTGAATTGTTACAATGTCTGTATTATATGTAAATGAACCATGTGTACTCTTTCTCCATTCTACCTGCAAAAAGATCTCCGTGTTTATTTGTCACCTAAAGTCTGTCCTAAAGTAAATTAAGCTAGTTTAAATATGAGTTTTCTAAAACAGAGCTTTTTAATTATTGGTTAACATTGTCTAATAGTCGACAGAAAAAGTTATTTCAGAGCCAGAGCATGTCTTTACATTTTAATAAAAGACTATTAAGACTTTATAATGTAATGTGCACTAATGGATTTTGCAGAATAACACCAGGAAACATTTAGATTTTTATGTTGACCTTTAGAGCTAAAGCAGAATGAGTTGAGGAATCTTTAGAAGATAAGAATATGCTAAGTGCATAGTGATATTGGAAATATTGGCATTTGTGTATGTGTGTGTGTGTGTGTGTGTGTCAGTACGTGTTCTTTCTCAGGTTTATGCTGACTTTATCAACAGTGTGTGAACTGCTTAAACAATCCATCTTACCTTACACACACGTGCGATCCTGGACACTATGGTGTTATCAAAGAAGTCGAACTCTTTCCCCATTTCGCTGAAGAAAAAGTAGATCTGATCATCACTTCTCTCGCTGTCTAAACCTGTAATATGAGCAGAACCTACAAACGCTGGGTCTACCGGACCGCAGCAAACACACACACATACAGAAATAAAAACACTTTCAAAAAACATATTCCAGAAAATAAAACTGTATAACTGTTTATTTAACCTCAGTATCAGTCAGCAATAATTTGTTTTCAACATGCGTGAGAAAGCAGGGTTCTGTAATCACCGATGTTGGCATTTATTTTTGGATATTTATCTCCTAAGAAGTCCCTTGTGAGAAAGTGTGAGTGTGTGTTTGTATATATTTACCCTGGAGCCAGTTGAGAGAGTTCTCCGTTTTGAGAGGGGTGCCAGACCCTAGACTCCTATATATGGTGGGTTCATTTCCCTGGAAGTTACTGACAGTAGCAGTGTACAGTTCCCCATCTGTAACACAGCAAAACATACAAGTGCTTATTAACACTAAATCACCATTTTCATCAAACTTAATGATGTTTATTTATGAAGTTCAAACAAAATGATTGCATTGTTTTTTCATGAGTATACTCACCCACTGTAATAGCTGTAGATCTGTATTCTGGATTAAATGGACAGCGTCCACGTCCGTCCTCCATAACGTGTTCCCCCTTTTCATCTCTTTCCAGAGAGAAACTTGAAATGTTCTACAGAATTTCCAGAAAAACATGGAGGAACAGTTAGAACAAATGACACCAGATGCATTTACACAAATGGGTCAATGATATAACAGTATTTTGACCAAAAATACATAATCTTTTAAAATTTAAATATACAATGACTTGAATACATCTAATTAATTTATTATTAAGTAGATTGTCATATTTTATCTAGACAATCTACTCAACCACAATCTTTTTATCTATTCTTATTTAGAAAAAAAATAACAATAACAAAACTGCTTATTAAAATTGGATGAAAAATGCAAAATAAAAGTCATGTCTTCTAACCAAAAAATTGGAAAAAAACGAAATGATAAATTGTATAAAAAAAATATCTACAGGCCTTCATGACAGTGTGTAAAGGTCAAAAAGTCTTATACAATATTGGATCATTTGTTTTGATTTTACCTTTATATTATTATTTTTTACTTGATAGTAACATGACAAAATGACAAAAGTTTCTTAGAACCATATGAAGCCAACATGACTAACCTCCTAAGAACTTAATTTTTAACTTAAAAAAAAAAGCATCATAACATCATAAAGAGAAAAAAAAAGTCTCACAATGTAAGCACAGATGGGACTGAAGGCATACGTTCCACACACATACAGGTGTGTGCTGTTCAGACGCAGTAAAATCTTGATGTAGTTGAAACAATCAGTCTGAAACACATAAGAGACAGATTATTTTTTAGTTTGTTGTTAATATATTGCTTCACATTTCTATTAACAATCCCCACATACCTGGGGGTCCTTTCCCTTGAAAATACACTCTTTCCTCTTCCTTTCAGGAGTGCTCCATGTGAGCTGCAAAAGATACAAAACAATGCAGAGTAACATCAAAATGCACTCCTACACACTACTACAAACATTCTCGCCTGCACTTACAGTTTTCTGCAGATACGTCACGCTGATGTTATCCAGGCTGAGAGAGAATATGTTCTCCCTGGCTCCCACGTAGATCTTGCTTTCATCCGGGCTCAGCAGAAGTGTTGAATAGTTACACACACCATCCACAGAGAACTCTCTCACTGATCGTCCTTCTGCATCTGAACACACACACAGGCAAAAATATTACTTTAAATACGCAGCTTAAATTCACTTCATAAAAAGAACAAAAAAGCTTGTTATCTAACAAAGCTTTAGATTTCACCCATATATACTCAATTTACAAGCCAAATTCTTACAGTGCATTCAAAATTCATCCTGCATTCCTCACATGGAACGCACCTTCAAAACTACAAAAACCTGGCACACAAACCAACCCTTTAAAATGATGTCGGTTTGCATGTCCAGAAGGTTTTCCTAGCAGGGCACAGAGGTCACTAACATCAGTGTTTACTCATATAAAACCCTTTACAAGCCATTTTGTTCTAAGTACAACCATTACATTTGCATTTTCAACCTCAAATGATTAATGAGTATGGCTGTTACTCTGATACAGTACACCAGCCAGAGTTTGCAAATGGTTTTAATAGCTCTTGTAAATGTTTACAATCAAGGATTAAACTCTCCTGTGTGTTTGGCTAAGATGAGTGAACGCAACATTTGGAACAGTCTCGTAATGGGTCTTTCGGGAATAAGAAACATCATGGCAGTTCAAGTAGCCCTAAAATTGAGCTAAATTATTTCAGATGAGTGGGAGTCTGGGCCAGAAGAGCTTCTTCTACAGAATACAGTGCTCATTACTGCTTTAGTGATCATAATGGCACATAATGTGTTTTTATATTTATTTATTTTAAACATTTCTGGCTCTACCATGATAATATATTCCAACAAAACTGGTAATAAAAGAAACATTTCCAACCAAATCAGCATATTCGAATGATTTCTGAAGGATCATGTGACACTGAGGACTGAAGTAACGGCTGCTGAAAATTCAGCTTTACCATCACAGGAATAAATTAGATTTTAAATATATAACAAAATGAATTGAATTGTAATATTGAACAATATTATTATTTTTTTTTTACTGTATTTCTGATCAAATAAATGCAGCCTCTGTGAAAATAACCATGGAATAACCACCTGATACCATCACTGTATCATGCTACCATAGCACCAGTGTGAATGAACTTAACCCCCACTAGCTCTAGGTGGGACTATTATATTAGTAAGTAAATTGTGAATAGCTTTAAATAAGAAAGCATCTGTCAAATAATGAATAATTGATTCTTGCACTCACTGTATGTGAAACTGATGCGTGCTGTGACCTCATCTTCACTCGCCACAGTTGCTTGTAAGACTCCAGCCAAAAAAATCCATATGGTCCAAAACAAGAGCCAGGCAGAGTTTGTGGTTTCCATGGATACTTTCCATTGGTCTTTACATTTGGTTGCCATGGTTTCTGCTTTGCAGTTGAAGATGGTTATATTCCAGGTATCTTTGATATTCAAATGTTATGTTTACACCCCGTCGTTGATTCTTACTGGGATTCTTAAGGTCACTGAGACCTTGCCATATTTTAATTATGTCCTCAAAGAAGTCAAAGTTGAAGAGATATCAGATCCTTGTAGGCAAACACACACATTCCTCCTTTTAGGGACTATCTGCGTAGCAAACTCCAATTAGACAGCCTGGAATCTGCAGAGGGAGAAACATATTAGTCACATGATCAGACAGAAACGAACACACTGAATGATAGGAAGGAATAATACGATTATAATTTAATGTCACAAAAACCTTGAGTTACAGACACTCACAGCTGATACAAAAGACATCTGAAGTCTGAATTAAAGAAAATAAATGGGTGTTTCTCAGTTCAAAAGAGACTGATCTCTACATCCACAACACATGCTTCAGTGTTTTTCTGGGAAAGAGGCTGAATCTCATGTCCTCCTCTGCATGACATTATCCAAACAGAATTTGGAAATGCAACAACTCCTCCCTTTTGGCCTGATCAGCTTTTAAGGGTGGTATGTCCTGAAAACAGGAAGGCTGTGTAGTCTCTGTAGCCTCAAACACAACACACAAATAAAATGACAAAATGTCATACTGATTACGCTCATGTTCTCAATTTCTATTTATTTGTAATATTTGTATTATTTATTTATTTTGCTTTCCTTTTTGGAGAAAATTAGATCAGCATTCAAATCCAATTCCAAATAGACTGACATAAAATAAACTGTTAGATAGATCAGGTGACTATTTTGTCTTAAGCAAACCATAAAATAACAATTTAACAATTTAGATAATTAAATAGTCAAAGTTAAGCCATGAAAAAAATATACAAATATAGATGTATTCATCTACAATATAGACAAAATGACGTATAGATGTTTCAACTACAAGTACAAGTTGTACACAAACACATATGCAGCCTGCAGACAGAACTGTCCTGTGCTCCTGTTAAGACTCAAGAGTCAGAACTGGAAGTCAGGCACTTCTAAATGATTAAAGACTGAGGTAAAAATAAAACATGTTGCTCACACTTACATGAAATACAGCTACAGTCGCCAAATCACACGTACCATTACGTACACATAAACAAAAATATGGCTCAATAAAAACTTTCCCTTACATAATATATAATTTTTGCCAACTACTAATGTTATTAATATGCCAATTAATTCTCCATTTATGTTGAAATCACCTGATTTAGTGCATAATATCAAAAGATGATGACATGAAAGGGTGATTAATAATATGACCTCTCAACCTGAGGATTTTGTAGGCCTACACTAGATTACAATTCATTCAAATTGTGATGTAACTCTTTTTAACAGAATTAAACATTATGCAGTGTGAACAAATCTAAACTAAGTCTTTCTTAGCAGACCCTTAATCAAGCACCATAAGTGAATGTCTTCTCATTGTCACCACAAATGTGATGCATTAAATCGTAAACTACTAGGCCATCTAGACTAGAGAAGCAATAGATACAGAGGTCAAACTTGTTATCTTTCACTTCAAAAAGATCTCTGATATATGCAATAAAATTTACAAGCTGTCTAGCATCTTTCCCCTAAAACACTTTTATTATACTAACTGGAAAAGGGCAGTACAACATTGGTCTGGTTTCTTTTACTACTTCCATTTGCATGGTAAGTCCCTAGGGCAAAAAGTTCAATAAAGGCATCTATATCAATAATTTCTACTGAAACTCCTGAAGGTCATCTACAAGTACAAACAATAGAAATTGCACAGTGGCACAAGCAGCAACAGCCTGGTGCTTATGTTATCAGACTGTTAAAAGCAAAGGATCTTTTCCTGTCCTGAGGTGTGACATGGTGAGAACAGTCTTCCTCTGACAAAGTAATAAGCCAAATGGAGAGAGGTTATCATTTGTTGACTCCCAACTGACTCAAAACAGAAGAACCCGAACTCACACTATCTTTACTAAATAATATAAACATCAAGCGGTTCTGTGATAGGACATACAAGGTATTCATTGTCTTTGATCCAAAAGGCTGATGCAGTTCTAAACAGAGCAGAGTTTAAGTAAACAATAAAGGACTGCTTTCATGTGTTCTCTTCACTCACCCAACCAGAGACTAACTACAGTTCTTACCTGTTTTTTTTAGAAACATTAAGTCTTCAGTCTTTGATTGTAAATATTACAAAGCTTTCCTCAGTTTTGATTACTTTGTTATAAATCAGTAACTAAAATCATATTTTGTATAAAAAACTTTTTTGATCACTATTTTCAATAAAATTGTTATCTCAAGTGTTAATCATTATCAAGCCTCCCTTATACTACACTCCAAAGTCACATGGTCTGAAGCAAAAACAAAAAGTCCAGCCGACACAATTAAGGAGGATATTATCGGGTTTTCAGATTCCACTCATAATTAAAATGATTAATATCAATGAATGAATGCACTACTCCTGATTAAAGTATCTTTGTGTCTGACAAAAAGCAAACATTTTACAGAATGAGTTCCGCAAAAGTGGGATAAATACATTTCATGATCAAATGCTCTTCAAATATCAGTAGCCAATCAAATATAATTTTTTTTTTCATTCTGTAGATGCTTTTATTTGCCTGACATCATCATAGTGGATGTGATCAAGCTTCAGTATCAAAAATGATAATTCCATTTCATTATTCATGAGGGTCTGTTTTAAGCACTATTACACTTTAACTAAATATGTTAGATAAAGTGACACAGACCTAATTTGACAAAACATTGTGTTATCCAGAGAATTGCTTTACTTTACATATAGCGGTTACTTTTGCTGTGAACTGTCACTGTCCTCGTTTTACTGATGATCTACCTCTGCAGTTCAAATTAAAAGCAACGCCTATGCCAAAAATCTAAAATGAACGCAATAAAATTATGATACGTTTCATTTACAGTTAAGAGGCTGGTAGCGCCACACAAAAAATAAAAGTCTAAGAGTTCACAGCTTTTATCTGTGCTCTATTTTTGCACAGTTCGCCCTACTTCCAACGTTTATTCTTCCCTCACACATACTTGTAGATGTCGAGTTTTACTTTGGCCGGTGAAGGAAAAAAAAGAAAAATGGGGTGGGGTGGGTGGGGGGGGGGGGGTAGAGCCTGTTTTTTACAGTCGATGGTGAGAGCACATACGCACAATTCAGCACCACCTTGTTTATTTGAGCCCATACATTTCCACCCATCTACCCACCCCCAACTCACTCACCCACCCTCTACTACCACTACAAACACAATATATACAGTCTGGATCCTAGTACACTTTTAGTACCAAAAGCACTTATGTTAAAAGAAAATTAATAATTTACTTACATTAAAAAGTGATGTTTTGCAACAGGTGACTTTACGCACACAGCATTCAACAGATAAACGTGGTCAGTCCTACATCTTCTACGAACAATACTGAATCCTCGATCGCACCTCTTGGTCAACCCACTGCCCCTTTAAATAATGATTTATATACCCAATTTACCACAAAAGCGCTTAAAGCCATTACCAGACTCTCCGAAGAGACTGCCATGATACCTGAGTCAGTCGTAATTTTTCTATGAGCGTTTAGATTTATTACAAGATGGGTCACTCTCAGTCTCCGTTGTTAACTGTATAAAAATCCACGTTGATTTTCTTAGACTCATGGATCTACCCAGCTGCGGACTGATACTCGACCCTCTCCACCATTCACTGGAGCCACCCTCTACACACTTCGCACCACAAACGAGAGGTACTCACCCTTTTATACTCGATTGGCGGCAGAAGAAAACATATTTATTCAGGCAATTTTTACTGTTACGGTAATGTACTGTCACACTGTAAATAATCAGGCTTTTTTGGGTTAATCATGTTTTTTGGTTAGCCATGTTTGAATTAAATGTAGGCTAGATGCATGGAAATGTTTACCTTTACGTTTAAATGAGACAAGAACAATCCTTTAGACATTCACACAACAATATATCCTATCTATCTATATATAGACGATATAAGTTCCCTAGGTATCCGTATCTATAATACACCCATAATCATATCTAATCGTTTCTCGATTAGATCGATATCTATAGATATATAGATATATAGATGTATACCCTTTAACTCAAAAATTTTACAATTGGTCACCATTGTTATCTTGAAAACAAGTGTTTTTTTAAGTAGCCTACCTTAAATGTAATTATACCAACATATGTAAATCCTTGTTTGTTTGCTGTTGTTGCTTTTATCTAAAAAGGATTTAATAGTTTAAAAATAGTGCAGCCAACCAGACGATATTTGAGGTTTCTGGTTTTCTGGGACTCCCAAAGTTAGATAGTCATTCAAATTCAGGAGAATAATTCACAGTGTAGCACTCAAAGGAAATTACAGGGGATTAGAGGTAGATCAGCAGCAAGGGCCAGAGCTAAGCGCAGGCATCCATGAAATCTCTAGTAATGTTACAGCAGACTGGCATCAAATGCAGTTTAATACTTCTAATGAGCAGTTGTGCTCTTAGTCAGGAGTTGGTTATCAAAAGGATTTTTTCCAACTTTGGGTGGTACAGTCTTTTCTATCGTCTTTTGACTGGTAATGACATTCTTTTGATTCATTCACTCTGTTATTGTGTCCTGATTGAGATCCAAAGTTAGAATGTTGCTTTGTTCACCTGGTATTCATTCACCAACTGCACCCTGTTTGTGCAGAAATAACAGAATCCATGCCATGAAGAACTTATGTAAATACAAAAAGTGTTTCATCTATAATGAGGAAGAACCTGAGAGAAAGGTTCTTATGCTTCTGTGTCATGCTGTACTATCTTCTTATTTGTACAGGCGTAAGCTCAGCGTCTGCCATCGTCTCCTAGGAAACAGTAACTGTTCGGTCTACTCCACAACTGAACAAATGAGAAATGAGAGCCCTGAGTCATATGCACAATGCGCTTTCACTCGGTGGACCATACCAACTTCATCTACCATTTTAGGTTTTCTACCTAAAGGTAAACTGCTGGTCTTACTCAACATTTTTCTTATGCTTTTATTACTTGAATATTATATTTTATCGTGGTGAGTCGTCTGTCACAGCTGTGCGCACCTAAATTCATAAATATAATGCGGTTTCGAAATGACTCTACTGCAGTAGGGAGTACTGTGTAATCTCACATAAATCTCTGAAACATTTTGTTTATTTGGAAGACATACAAATGCACAGCTAGATAGATGACTTATGATGGTCCATCAAATGTGGTTTGGTGTATGAAACATTGATAGACTGAGAGACCAAATGCATTCAGCAGAAAGAGCAGATAACCAAAATAATCTAGACATGCAACTTAAGCACTCTTTTGGGGTACCGGAGATACTTAAGAGAAAGACAGTGTCTCTCTCAAGATATTTCTGGTACCCCTAATGGACTGGCTAACAATGCTGAACCCAAATCCTCCTTTTCTTTTTCTTTTATTCCTCTCTCTCTCTTGCATATATACATGTGCTTGACTCAGCAAGCCGTCATATCCTCCTCTTCAAATTCAAATGAAATCCAAACATCCAAGAGTCACCAAACTGTTAATGCTTCTAGGAATCAAGCCAGTTCAGAGTGTTGCTGCTGGGCAGTTCTGCCCTTTAGTGCAAGGCGTGAACAGTCTGATGAGTTGTGGCAAGGGAGAGGGATATCTTGTGTAAACACAGGGGTTGCATTCCCAGGCTCGGAGACTTGACTGGTGATTAAGAACTGACATTAGTCAGAGTGACCAGCAGTCCATATAAATAAATAAACGGTGCCGCCAACCAGCTTACAGGGCCAGCCACAATCTGGTTTACCACAAGTCTTACAGGAATCATTCATGAGTCATCATTCATACTTACAGAAAAGTACTATTTGCATTATTTCTGTGAAAAAAAAAAGTTTGGACAAATATAGTTGAAATAGTTTATATTTTTAGTCAATATCTTTTTCTGTATTTCACTGAAAAAAAGAAAATCTTACAGAAGCCTGTTTCTGCCAATAACAAATGTAATTGTAATCTTTATATCTCAGAAAAAAGTCAGAAATGCAAGATCTCAGCAAAAACAGAGATGTTTGACTTTTTATATCAGAATTCTGACTTTGTGTTTGCAATTGCAAGTTCATATCTTACAATTCTAGTTGCAACTAACTTTTTTTTGTTTTTATCCTATGGCAGAAACAAGCTTCAGTAGGTTTGGAACAACATTAAGGTGACATTAGGGTCAGTAAATAATAGAATTTTCATTTTTGGATGAACTGTCCCTTTAAATGTTTACATTAGAATGTAATGGATATATCAGGAATGGGCATGTGACTTGTATGCAATGAGTAGTAAATATTTTTATACTTATGTCAATAAATTGAGAAAGGAAGTAGAATATACTAACAGTTTTCATAGCAGTTTGGTCTTAAGCAAAGTTTTCAAAATGAAACTTGACAGTAATGTCCTTAATTGAGTCTGTGTGGGTCAGTTGCATTCTTGAAACAATAAAACAAGGAAAACAGACTAACAGATGATGATCTGACCATTCTTAGGCAGCCAACTCTCAGAAATAATGAGCTGTCATAACACAGTTGTGTTAGTTTGTGACCTGTACACAACAAATAAATTGGTATCAGAGTAACAACAATGCTGTAATGTCATCATTACTAGGAATACAACTCTAAATCCAAGTATCTGCTTATTTTCTGTTAAGAGGATACTTTTTTGGGTCGTTCAGGCTTATTTGCAAGACATATTTGAATGAGAATTGAATGAGAATGGACAGTGGGACTGCCTCCTGGGGACTCCGTTACCCTTAATACTCTTCAGAGAACAACACAAATCAACAGGAATCAAAGTTTGAGTGAACACCCGTGAAAGAAAAAGGGAAAGGGGGTGGGAGACTGTGAGAAGAGAACGACAAAAATACAGGCAGGATGTTAAAGTCAATGCCCCTGACCTTTCTTTAGACGGGCCTCCCAAATCAAAAAAGCGCGCATTCCCAATTTCTCATGTCCTAGTAACAGCCGTTAGTTGTAACAAGGTTCAAACCCTGTATAATGCACATCCTGTAACAGAACCTAAAAAAAAAAAGCTTCGGATCTACGAATGAAATTTATGTGTCGCACTGCACACTCATAAAAGCACCAGTGGACAGAACGCTGCCGGGGGGAGGGTTTTATTTTTCGTCGTTTTAGACCTCACTTCTCATCATAGTTGCCACGCGTATGCCACGGACATGCTATAATGATGGTCTGTCCTAACCACAGGCCAAACCCCTCTGCTGTTGGGACCACTGGGCTACTACAGACCTGTCAACCCATAGCCACTGAATGCCATCCACTCACTTGTCCGCAGGGGGTGAGTGTCGCCGAATTGTGGGAGAGACCATGTATCCCATTGTGTTGTGCTGTGTGTGCCCCACGTTGCTTTATCGATTTTTCAATCAGCCCAATGCACATTACAGCCAGGGAATCCTCTAAGCTAATTCTCTCCCACTGGATTATACACACCCGTGGGCGTTGTGGATACACACCACATAGAGGCCAGAAAGGCTTCTTTCACCCATCAGCTGTCAAGAGCGGAACACACTGTTCTGCTTTTTATTGAACTAGTTACACCACCCACCCCTCCGTTTGACTGTATGTCATGTCCGTTTGTGCAATTCAGGAGGACTCAAGTTTGAATCATGACCCAGACTACTCATTCCGGTGCACCCCATGGGATGGGATACACTTCACAGCCTAAACAAATTGCTACCAACAGGGTAAAGCCCACACACAAACACAACAGCAGTCTTCCAAGCTTGGAGATCCTGTATGGTCACAGACTGTTGCATTCCGCTCGGGGACTATGAATGCAATGCAACGAAACTAGACTCCATCTCAGTTCAGATCAGCACTACCTGAGCAATAGCATCAATGGGAAACCAGCAGCCAGAAAAACCAAATCCCATGTCACACAAACACATGATACCCTATAATATTTGATAAAAAATCCATAATAGAATGTTACACAAACACTATACCAAATGAATCTTGTATTGAACTATAATATTTGTATTAAAAAGGCATGACTGAGTGCTTGACACCGATCAAAAACATCTTAAGAAAAAAACCCTTGTAGATTAGCTACAACCCTGTCTTGATTACAGATGAGGAAACCGGAACTCAGTTAATTAGACCCCTTTCTCCAAAGCACATGATCCACAAGAATCATGCACTTTTTGATTTTGCCATTACTAAAACCCATACTTTGTTACTCGTTTACCCCGTAACACTAAATCACTGTCGTTTTCATGTAATTTGGCCAATAATGGCCAACTTTGGAACCCTGCTGCTTTCTAAAGCAACTTTTAAACTTGTACAATGATATCTCCATTTTTCACATGGGTCTTTACACCACGGTGAATCATTGAGATAATTTATGGACGGTCATGGACTGATAAAGGACAATATGCACAAATGACCGGATGCCATGGACGTGGTTACACAATAGGACCCCCCAATGCAAATCAACGTTATACTTTAGCAACACAACTGTATTCCCAGGAGGGCAGCCACAGACACCCAATGATCATCCGCTCAACCCTGCTTAGCTTCAGTGGAAAAACATGGGAGAGCTGCAGAGTGATAGCTTTTTAAATGTACATTTAATAAACCATAGTAATTTAGTCTAAACCACTCAGATTTTGTCATTGACTGACCTCAAGAAGTGATTCACTATACAGTAGATAATGACAGAGCGACCTCTTCTGTTAGTGCAAGAAACTACCACGCTTACGCTCGAGATGCGTAAATAAGGCTAGTGAAACAATAGCGTCCTCTAACGTCCGGTATTTGAACAAGTCCTCTAATTTTGATAAATTACCCAAAACAAAAGTGCACGTTGAACACAGGCACAGAATAAACATACCGCTTTAACGTTAATGTTTATAAATGTTGTGCTTTGAAAGGCATATCTCTTCATTAGATCATATTCCTCACATTCTGTCGATTTTCTTTAATAAATATAATTGTCCGCGTTGCCAATATTTGCAATCAAATGAGGGTACAGGCAGATATTTTGTGGCCAGGAGATCCATCATTTACTTGTGACAGCGAGGAGGAGCCCGGGCTGTTTATTTCGTTCACGTCACTCTTTCTCTCATTCCCTTCTTCCTTCCTTCCTTCCTTCCTTCCTTCCTTCCTTCCTTCCTTCCTGCCGAACACAGAGACCAGACCAGCACCAATTCAAACTAGAAAGCGACATTCAAATCTTCCAAAGTGTTTTCTACGTATACATCCGATTTTTGGAGCGTGGTAAGTTCGACAGCGTTCCGTTCATTATTGCCATAGAAACAGAAAACGAAACTGATCGTATAGCCCCCGAAAAACCCCGGCTGTCCCACTGTCTATCCCAGCGAAACTCGATTTCTGTCTAACTGGCCTCAAAAATAATGTGCACTCTGAACTGGATGCTGATATTTACATTTCCGCTTTTCATCTGACATCTACATTACGATTTGCGCTCGTATTTCCGAGAGAGCGATTCAGTATGTGGGTCATTTTACAGAGCCAAAATGTCGCCTTTTCTTTTTACTTCCACATTCTCTCATGGCACAAACAGATGGCGTCGGGAGGGAAAAAGAGCCGCATAAACGAATAGAGCAGGCCACACTCGCCGTCAGTTAGCCTAGCTCACTGTATGACCGGAGCGAAACTAAAGACAGGCCTGGATTCAAGTTTCCCTCTCTTAAGTTTCTTTTTTCAACTCTTTACATTTCGATGGGATGTAGCTGTTGATGCTGAAGAATGTTGGCTAAGTTTTAAGTTGTAGCTAGCTGGCTAGTGAATTGGGATTTGTTGTAGTGTAGGTGTATTTAAGATGAAAGATTGAGAGTAAGAGGTTATGGTTTTCTTTACGATCACTGTGAATGTTTGTCGACATCTCGGACCGCGGGTCAGGTGTATCATTGTCACACATTATGTCCAGACCCGCTGATGCGCGCTGAAAGAGTATCAGCATCACAGTTTGAACTTTTACCTTCTGGGTGACCGTTTAGGCATCAGGTGTTCACACTCACCTTACATGAAGCATGATGGTTAAATCTGACTTTTGAAGACGACGTTGTCCAAACATTTGTTGGTTTATTATATGAATAGGAAGTGAATAGTTTTGTTTAGTGATGGACCGATATGGTGGTTTTAAAATTATCGGCAAAGGCCAATAACTACACCTAGGCTCACTCATAGAAAGAATGGTAACTATAAAGAGATAAAAATATATTACCGCACACAGCATAACGTTGTAATTTAAAAGATAACTATATTAATGTCCACACCAACGGCCGATAACGTTCTGTTCAGTTCCATCACCTGCCGCTTTAAACTGTCAAGAGCAGTCTATTGGCGTCTGTTTTTTTTTTTTTTCATCAAATGGAAAAATCGTTCTGAAAGTGATTCCAACTTTGCCGTTGTCCGTGACCTTAATGGGCTGTTGTTCGCATACTTGTATCTATTAAGATGATAACACAGGAATTATATTTTTGGGATCACTTTAGAACGATGTTTACACGATAAAAAACATTGACAGCCAGTCTGAATCCATAGACCAGAGCATTAAGCATGCATGCTTAGCAGAATGTTATTGTCCATTGGATAATTAAGTTACCTTTTGTCGTTATAGTTAGTATGGTTTCAAAGTCTGTCAAACAGCTTTGTATATTGATGATAATACACATTTGTATGTTTTAATGAAATTTGAGTAAATATTGTGAATATATGGTGATTTTATTTATGCTATTTGGTGTACTCTCATTTGTCACAATTTAAATGTTTAATGTAAATAGTAATAATTATGTATCGGCCGCTGGCTGCTCTGCTATCTAGTCATTGAAAAACCCACCACTAGTTGTGTTTTTCACATGTATGTAGTAATGAACAAGGCTGCGTTTCCCAAAAGCATCGTAAGCCTATCTCCATTGGTTTCAATGGGCCTATGATGTTCTTAAGCTTACAATGCTTTTGGGAAGAGCAGCCCAGGGGCCTGTACCATGATGGTTGCTGAACAAACTCGGGGTTACAGGATCAGTTTTGAGTTGACAAAACCAAACCAGTTCAATCCGGCTTTGTTGGTACCATGAAGCTGATCATCAACTTTCTCTGTCAATTCAGGCTTGATCCTGAGTTAATGAGCACGTGCACATGAAAGAGTGACATCAGTAATGAACAGCCAATCACATGCCTTGAAACTGTGATTCACTTCTCGAGAGTCAGTGCGATTCACTACCAAAGATTAAAACTATATGAATAATTTAAACACATTTACATGATGAAACGATCTATCCATGAAAGAGGAAAACTTAAATAAAACATCTTGCCATATAAGTGCAAGTAAAAGTTGTAAAGTTAGTTCATAGAGTTGATAATATTTAAAGGTATAAAAACACTTAAAAATCTAAACTCATACGTAGTCATGTTTAAAGCTATTGATTCAAACTTATATTGCATATTTTCTATATGTTTACATTAATTTTAAATAAAAGCTTAATAATTACTATTAAACTAAGCTAGCTTGTGTAATGGATTAAGGGTATAATAATTATATAAATCATATAAAATAATTATAAAAAAATAATCATCTCTAAATTCAGACAATTTTATCTTTAAAAATGTTTTATTATAGTGTCTTTTAATTTGGAGTAAGAGAAACTGGGGGAGGGGCTTTATTGCGCCAGAGAAGTGCCACTTAGCTTGAAGCTGATTGGTAAGATTTTGGTTAGAGATCTCTAAACAAAACATAACCTGCCCCAGAGCAATGCCGCTAAAAGCCAAGCCACTTTCATGGTACCGAAAACCCAGGATTGGTGCAAACTAAACTGAAACTTACCTGGCTAGCCAGCTAAACCGGCTTCATGGTACAGGCCCCAGGTTTGTCACATGGCATAACAGCTTGTATTACACAAAGTTCTTATAAAGACAAAGTTGACGAGAGATGTGGGTTATCAATTATATTTTATAAAGCATTTAGCCAATACTTTAGCTTTTTTAATGCTGTAAAAGCAAACAACATCTATCATAATCATAATCAATAAACTGACATAATCAATTTATTTTTTCTCAGGTATCTGTAGATATGAATGATATTGGCGGTCCTTATTACCATTATAACCTTCACAAATCTAACAGTCATTCTTTATAAAAGTAGCTCTACTTGAGATGCATGGGACAGAGGGTAGTTAAATTCTTGCATATGTTTCTGCTTGCTTGATGTAATGCTCTATTGTCATTGCTGTTGTCGAGATTTTGACTATCACAGTGCATGTTTTTCTTATAAAAAATAATGGGCACAATTTGTAGATAATAATGAGTGCATACGTACTTTATGTAATATCGCGCAGTGTTGAGGCTTAAACGATGTATGTGCTATATCTGTGAAAAGTATAGATGCAGTTTAGACTGTGCTGTAATCACTGTGACTATAAACACTGTGACCTTGCCACATGCAATAACTTCTGTGATATGACTTTCTTGCTTTGTTGTAATGTAAACCTTATCATGTGATGTGTCTATAGCGCGGCATTAGGCTTGACTGACCTAGATGGTATTGCTACAATGCTACAATGTTCTTTATCTGGGTATTACTCCAGCTACCTGCTGTACCTTTGCTGCTGTACTCTGAAAACTATAAATGCAGTAAGCATCTCTCTCTGTGGCATATCAAAAATAGCTTCTGTTTGTATGTGGCCAGCATATTAGTTGTAAGTTTGAGACAACAAAGACAATTGCAGAGTAAAAAATAGCACATGAATGATTTTTAAAACTTGAACTTAGTGATACTGAAGTGTTGATACAAGGTTTTAGTGCATGTTATGTAAAAGTAAAGAAGAGCTTAGTAGATAGATGAGAAGTTAAACTGTATGGTTGTTTGGCTTCAAAACGGTAAAGATTCTAAATTGTAACTTATTTCCATCTCAGGCAACTAAGTTTCCATTTACAAACCCAATTCCAAAAAAGTTGGGACATTGTACAAATTGTGAGTAAAAAAGGAATGGAATAATTTACAAATCTCATAAACTTATATTTTATTCACAATAGAATATAGATAACATATCAAATGTTGAAAGTGAGACATTTTGAAATGTCATGCCAAATATTGGCTCATTTTGGATTTCATGAGAGCTACACATTCCAAAAAAGTTGGGACAGGTAGCAATAAGAGGCCGGAAAAGTTAAATGTACATATAAGGAACAGCTGGAGGACCAATTTGCAACTTATTAGGTCAATTGGCAACATGATTGGGTATAAAAAGAGCCTCTCAGAGTGGCAGTGTCTCTCAGAAGTCAAGATGGGCAGAGGATCACCAATTCCCCCAATGCTGCGGCGAAAAATAGTGGAGCAATATCAGAAAGGAGTTTCTCAAAGAAAAATTGCAAAGAGTTTGAAGTTATCATCATCTACAGTGCATACTATCATCCAAAGATTCAGAGAATCTGGAACAATCTCTGTGCGTAAGGGTCAAGGCCGGAAAACCATACTGGATGCCCGTGATCTTCGGGCCCTTAGACGGCACTGCATCACATACAGGAATGCTACTGTAATGGAAATCACAACATGGGCTCAGGAATACTTCCAGAAAACATTGTCGGTGAACACAATCCACCGTGCCATTCGCCGTTGCCGGCTAAAACTATAGGTCAAAAAATAAGCCATATCTAAACATGATACAGAAGCGCAGACGTTTTCTCTGGGCCAAGGCTCATTTAAAAAGGACTGTGGCAAAGTGGAAAACTGTTCTGTGGTCAGACGAATCAAAATTTGAAGTTCATTTTGGAAAACTGGGACACCATGTAATCCGGACTAAAGAGGACAAAGACAACCCAAGTTGTTATCAGCGCTCAGTTCAGAAGCCTGCATCTCTGATGGTATGGGGTTGCATGAGTGCGTGTGGCATGGGCAGCTTACACATCTGGAAAGGCACCATCAATACTGAAAGGTATATCCAAGTTCTAGAACAACATATGCTCCCATCCAGACGTCGTCTCTTTCAGGAAGACCTTGCTTTTTCCAACATGACAATGCCAGACCACATACTGCATCAATTAAAACATCATGGCTGCGTAGAAGAAGGATCGGGTACTGAAATGGCCGCTGCAGTCCAGATCTTCACCCATAGAAAACATTTGGCGCATCATAAAGAGGAAGATGCGACAAAGAAGACCTAAGACAGTTGAGCAACTAGAAGCCTGTATTAGACAAGAATGGGACAACATTCCTATTCCTAAACTTGAGCAACTTGTCTCCTCAGTCCCCAGACGTTTGCAGACTGTTATAAAAAGAAGAGGGGATGCCACACATGACATTGTCCCAACTTTTTTGAGATGTGTTGATGCAAAATCAACTTATTTTTCCCTTAAAAATATATTTTTTCTCAGTTTAAACATTTGATATGTCATCTATGTTGTATTCTGAATAAAATATTGAAATTTGAAACTTCCACATCATTGCATTCTGTTTTTATTCACAATTTGTACAGTGTCCCAACTTTTTTGGAATCGGGTTTGTAAAATAGAAACATTTAGTTTGTTCTTAGTGTATCAGCCTGTACCTCTTTGTTGTTTAAAAGTGTCATGTGATAAATGTCATGCAAGTAAGGGAACCTTTTGAAAGTGTAATGAAGTGCTACTATGTTGGCAGTAAGTCCTTATTAAATATATCACAGACTAATACTTGAAATATTATGGTGTGTGAGGATATACAAGTTCAGAAAACTATCTGTTTGGCACAACTATAATCAGATTCAGAGAAGTCTGAATTGAGTTAGAAAATGTATATACAGTTTTGTCAGTGTTGCTGTTTTGACATTGTAGGGCAGATATGCAGCATTATGGGTTAGGCTGCCTTATTCATCAACACATTCAGGGGTGCTGCATACCAGTTCAATAATCAAAGCATAGCATCTTGTGATTGTCTTTGCTGAATATTATTAAACTTCTTTGCATATTTCATAATATTATTATTAGTTTTTATTCATAACTTTGCATCAGATTCCTTTATTTTTGTATTGCCACCAGAACATCTTACTGAGATGTGCAGATCTTACTCAGGGGGAGACCCTTTCGATCTTTCTCTTTCTCCCATTTTCTCTCTTCCTTCCCTTCCCCCAATTGAATCCTCTTTTTTTCTTTCTTTTTCACTTGTTCCCTTTAATACAGACACAACACACATTCAAACTGACTTAACTTTTCATATTGTTTTCTGAGTTTTTTCCTCCATCCTTCCCTATACTGCCATAATTCTCTCTTTTTCTGTCTTTTCCCATTTCTCTCTTTCTGTATCTTTTTCTCTCTCTCTCTCCCCTCCCTCTCCTGTTCTCTTTATCTCCTCCCCTCTCCCTCTATTGCTCTCTCACCATTTGCTCTCTCACAATACATCCCTCCCTCCCTCTCTCTCTCCTCTCTGGTAAATGCTTCTCTTCTCCTCCCT